>CAEFZX010009509.1:0-23151 GCA_903066825.1 Alfaro cultratus | reverse complement strand
TATATGTCTAAGAAAAGCAAAATATTTCCCTGCAATAATAATGAAAACACTCTACGCCCAGGTTGTATTCGAGTAAGTAAACGTTGAGTTAAAGTTCAAAGCATTCAGATGTGAGACCTTTAGCTCAAATTTGGATAAAATGATTCTAAAATGTTCAGTGATGTTATGGTTTCACCATCCAGTCCAATCAAATCTATGAAACCCAACCTGAGCGCCAGACCTGATGGCCGGAGCTCGAGAAATTCGCCTGATAAACGTCCTGCTCCGCGTTTTAACGAGCCTCACGTTAATGATGTGCTAAACAGTGATTTACAACCAAAGAAAGGCACAACACTTAATACAAGAAGCAACACTTTATTAAAGCCTCACACAAAAAAAAAACAATTCACAGCACAATTTTTCTCACCTAAGCTTCACTGATTTATTGCTGCTGGGTGAGAGTTTCATGTTACAAAGCTACATATTTGCTACATACGGCGTTTGTATACAAAAGGTATTTAAAAAAGTGAAATACGGAAACATCTAAAGAGTTAAAAGTATATATATATAAAAAAAACAACAGTGGAGATAAGAAAATGATGTAATGAAACAGGTATGTAATATCATGGCTCAGGTATCAGCTGAATGGTTTTGAGGTTTGCAGAATAATCCTCATGCCTTCTGCTTGGGAGCGGCTTTCTGCTTCTGGGTCTGTTTCTCCAGGACAAACTGGACCAGCTTCTTCACCCAGGCGGACTGAGGGTTGAGACACACCTTCTCCCCGCTCACCAGACCGGCTCTGACCGACAGGATAAGAGCAGCGTTATCCTAATGTCAAATTCATGAATCTAAAAAAAACAAACTAAGAATCGCCCACTCCAAATGAGTGGAGTGGGCGGAAAACACCTACACCTTATCTGCTCCACCATGCATCCAGTAGTTCCCAGGAAGCATTTGATTCGTGCTGATTGTTTCATCTGATTGTTTCATCTGTTTATATCTGACATCTCCAGGACTGTGTGGATTTTCCGAGTGACTCAGCAGATGTCGTTTTGATTTCCATTTTTAAACTTTCATAGTAATCTCATGCAGATGGGAGACATATTTCACAATCCTCGTGCACAATGAGGGCACGTTGTAACATTCTGAATAGCGTCACAAAAAGTCAGACTGCCATGTGAGTCAGAGTTAATCTAATCAGCATACTGTATTTGAGTCTGTGTTTATTTTAGTTCATTTTATTTCATTTCATTTTATTTTATGGAGCACCAGTCCATTTTGAATTATAAGTTTCCTGTTTGGCAAGAAAACGGATTCACCTCACTGTAATCAAATCTACCTACTGGTATAAATAAAGTTGATTGATTGATTGATTGATTGATCTAATCAGATCTAGAAACAACAGGTAAGTCCTCCACACTTAAAAAATAAACTCAGCTTTTAACAATTCTTTTTTTCTTTTTATCTGTGGCATTCTACAGACATACGTATTTTAATTTCAAAAGTTGATCAGTTTTAAGAAATTTTTAGTTAGTAATTTGCAACTTTCTGTTTCTGTAGGGAAGAAATATGATGTGACACAGGCCAATTTTTGTTTTAAGTGGATAAGGACTGATATTTATCTGAGAATGGCAGAACGGAGGGGCAACATATAGTATCAACAAGGCTGCATAATAACCAGTAAAAGCTTTCTACAAACCTAACAGTTGTTTAGGATTAAAGTATTTTTTGGCCTATGTTAGTGAAGTTTTAGAAAAACAGCTTCTGCTTCTTTGTCAAACCCAAAACGATTTTTACTTTGCCTCTTCCAGCTGTAGCCAGATTTATGCTGCTGGAACTTAAGGAGGAAGAAACTCCTCAAAGTTCAAGATTGTGTCTTCCCAATTAAAAGTTGCAATGCTGAGCCAGAAATGTTGCTTCCCAGACTCCTTGTGAAACACTTTGTGATAACTCCAGTTTAAGTAAGTAGTGACTATCTGCACGGATTAGACTGAGCAGACACTGGGCATGTCTGCTTGCTGTTCTCACTACTGCAAGAATAAATGAAGTGCTGTTTGAGTGAAAACCACACATCTCTGCTTGATGTTTCATTTATTGTTTTTTCATGATCAGCCTGCCATTTCAAACATAAACATGTGGGGTTTTTGCTAAGAAGTCAGATGAGAATTAGATCAAGTTTTATAGCAGCACGGTTTGATGTTAAGCAAAGGATGAATATGTGCAAAAGAAAGACCTGGCAAACAGGAGGTGGAGGGAAATGCTCCAGTAATTAACAGGATTTAGTGTTAAAACAATTACTTCCTGATGTGGGATTCATCCACAACAGGACAAATTCACTCGACTTAAAGGTTGTTTTTTCTCAAATTTACGGTGTTTTCATAAAATATGAATTCATTTTATCAGGGGAGCCAATTGGCATTAAGCGTTAAAGTCAAATAATCATATTAATGTTTCTTAATGTTGACCAGAAATAAGTGGCATATTTACAGGCAAATAGTTAATAGATGTGCAAACATAAGTAGAATGATCTTTTTGAGATCAATGGCTCTACTTTGTATGTTACTATGTTGTTTTTATTTTTTTTATTTTGAACCAGTATGGAAGCTTAGAACAGCAATACTCTTATATTATTCTTATCATAATAATAATAATAATAATAATAATAATAATAACAATAATTAATAATAATAATAATAATATGCCTTCACTTGGTAGAATCTGCCTGAATCAGATTTTTAAAAAATATAAGAATATAAATGTATTTAAAACAAATCAAGTTGGATTTGTTTGTTTACATATAAAGGCAAAGACTCTTTATATGCAAATCTAAACGTATGTAATGTTCATAAGATGAATTTAAAAATGATTTGTAACAATGATCTAGTTTAACACCTAAATTAAATCGATCTTAGCTGCAGCTTTGTCCCGTAAAACCAAACATTTATTTATTTTTATTCCCAATTCACTCACATGACTTCAGTTTCGGCGCAGTTGGGCCCCTCGGGGACCAGCTTGATGCTCTTCAGGTTCTCCGCAGGGATGATCCTGGACTCGACCTGCAGGCACCTGCAGTGCGTGTTGAGGTCCCTGCTTATGGGCGGCATTCCTGTGAGACAGAAAACAGAGTGTCGGTGAAACACACAGGCCTGCCGAGTCTTATTTTCATTCGTGAGCCAAAACTGAGAGTCCTGGGAGAGATCACAAATCTCAGCATCTTGTGATACCTTGCAGAACTAAATGAAAAAATAAAAATAAAATCAGCTAAAGAACCTTGAAAAATAATTGATACCTCTGAATTTTTTCCACATTTGACATGTTATAAATACAAACTGTAAGGTGTTTTATTGTTTATGTTACTCCTAAAATAAAAGAGTAACACAAAAGTTGAAATAATGAAATGATGCATGGTTTGGATTTTTTTATTATTTTTTTTACATAAAAAATAGAAAGCATCATGTATTCGGTTCCTTGAGCTTACAGTTACAGTCTCTCTACTGACATTTTTGCCGGCTCAGTCAGATTGGGTGGAAAGTGACAATTTCCATCCAAGACCCGCTACAGCTTCTGCTTTGGATTTACTTCTGTACTTTGACTGGGCCATTTTCATATATGAATACCCTTTGATCTAGACTAGAACATCTTCCTCTACATGTTTTATTTTCTTTTCACAAATGGAGCTCTCCTTTCTCCTCTTCCTCAAACAACTAATCTACAGAGATGTTTCTGATTGTAAAATGACAAAATATGGCGATTTAGACGCTGAGAGTTTGTTTTTCCTTCTACTCCACTTCTAGTAGGATCTAAATAAACTCCCAATTCATAAATCAAATCTTGACAACTCCCGCTTTCACCAGCATGTTTCATCACATCCGGCTGCTTGTGAAATTAAACTGCCCTGCTTCCTCTTTTGGTCCTCTAGCTGCCTTCCTGATGTTTTACAACTCGAACATTAAAATTTACAATGCAAGAAACACGCAGGCGAGTTTTCTTCAGCAGGCGGTGCTGCGTGACGAAACCTCGCTCCACGAGAGCGATTTCACACACACTCATGACGGGATGTGACTCAGTAGCACAAAGGTCAGATTTGCACGGAGGTGATCTGAAGGTTGGAATGAAGATTTATTTGAAATTATCTTTTTAATAGCAAAGACTTTATGTGAATTTTTTTGTGCACAATTATTTTAAGCGCATAAAATTCTTAATTTAGTGTTTTTAAACTCATTTGTGCAGAATATACATTTCACAACCCAACAAACTTGAACTAAAATGGTCATCTATCACCTTTACTTAAAGAAAAAGCTTAAATATGGATAATGATTTTAAACCATTAATAATGGCATAAGTCAATTTTAGCAACAAAAAATATAAAAAGGTGACATAAGGTTTCCGATTCCTTGTCAAACTCCTAAATATTTGTCACAAAAGCATCAGAGTGTTTCCATCTTGTGTCCTAAAAAGCACAATGTCTGTGGAGGTAAATACCTCTTCTAGTAGACGTTCAAGTAGTTCATCTTACAATAACATAACACTTCCAACTGCTTGCTTTCCCATAGAAAATCTTCCCGTTTCTGGACTTTGCGTCAGCGTCTCTTACCGTCAGTGAGCATCAGCAGGGCCGCCAGCACAAACACAATGCAGAGCTTCATCTTGTTCCACCAGCTGCTTGTTGAGATCTTTGCCAAAGAACAAATCAGAAGAAAACACTTGTCTACTGAAACCCTGCCTTGGTACTCCAATATTTATTCGCACGGGGGGGTCATGTGCTCATCTCCAAATTTGAACAATACCCAGAGTGGTGCATATGTGCGGTTTCACTTTGGTGTGTTCACATGTGCAGCAGCAGGGAGTCATGGGACGGTGGGTTCAGGGAACGACCGAAGGCCCCGCTGAGGTTAGGACTCGGCGCGCCTCTGGCCCGCAGCCACAGAAATGAGTCAGACAGATTTAGCATGTTGTTGTGTGCGACCCGACGGCAGCTTCTTTTCCTCTGATCTGCTTGCTGTGGATCTGCGGACGAATTCAGTCGCCCGCCTACTTCTGTTTCCAGAAGACGGCGTGATCATCAGATCCAGTTTTGCAAACATTTTTTGTTTATCTGACAAATAAATGAAACTGAGGCCTTGTTGTTGGTACGTGTTTTCGATGGGGGTTTCTTCCAATATTGCACAAATAGTACAGTAAACTACAGTGACCTTATGGCTAGAGTTAGTTTCTTTTTGTTGTTGCTAAATGGTTTTTGTCTTCTTTCTTCAAGGTATTTTAACTAAATTAATTGACCTAAAATGAGCTTTATTCTGTTTTTCCAAAGCATTTTTCAGCACCTGAATGAAGTTTCAGGCATCGTCAGTCAAATTTAACTTTTGCTGTCTTAAACTCAGTTAAAATGTCTCACTCATTCACTCACTCAGATGGTATTTTATTAACCTTTAAATTAGGTCAGCAGGATCTGAAGTAGAGGTGGGCAACATGGACTTAGTATTTTATTGCAATATTTTGTGGCACTATTGTGACATCTATAAAGAATATTATTTAAAAAACTATTTATTACTTATTTTTAGGAAATAATTAGTTTTGCACATGGTGACTGCATGGCACAGCAAATACAAACATTGTTCTTGAAACACGTTCACGCCTGAATTAGGTTTCTTCAGGACTCAATTTAGTTGATAAAATGTGACTGATGCCACTAAACTGTCAACATTTAATAATATTTTGGAGTTTACTGGTGTTTATTGTTGCTCTTGTGAAACAAAATGCAGGCCATACTGTCAGTTTTTTTAATTTAACACCAATAACTGAAACTTATTATGACAACAAATCAAAATTCTTATTTCTGATGAGAAATTTTTTCACGATAAATTATAGACCGTACGATAAACGCCCACCCCTAATTAGGCATCATAATCTAAAAGATAAGATAAGAATGAAAACAAGAGACGATAAAGTGAAGCACAAAAAATTCTTCAAATTGTATAGAATTAGATTAAAAGATCTGAGCTTTTTATAATTATTCAGCTGCAAAATTTGTGAAAATGCTGCACTGTAAAGTGAAATAGACTGATATGTAATGGCTAAGTGCGTGGATGAAAAATGCTTTGCTTGCAGGTACAAAACATAAGTAGGAAGGAAAGAAATGACAATGCATTGATAAACAATTGTGCTATAAATCAACAAAGGGTTGAAATGACCCAAAGTTTCTCCTAGACATTACAGACCAGCAGTAGATCATATTAAATGACTTTTAGGTTGTCCAAGTGCCTCCCTAATGTGGGAGGAAATTACTTTTTCATTCCACAGGACATCTAAAATTAAAAAAAATCAAACTTAAAGAGAGAGAAACGGTAAAGAAATCGATTGCAGCGCCTTGTGTAACCCTCTACTTGACTGTCCTCACAGAAATGGCTCCATGGTTTGTCTCGGCGTCCTACAAGCAACGCTTTATGATTATTTGTGAAAATAAATCTCAAAGGCCACCAAGGAATCGGCATCCGCTGAAATAAAAGTTGTGGCTTTTATTTCAGACTGTGGTGCTTTAGCTTTAGCATTACTGTGACGATGGAATGACAGGCTGGTTTTAGGACGACTCAACTGGTAAACTGTCTGTAGCTACTCTTCAAATGAAATACAGTTTGTGGAAATGTTTGGAAAATATCACAAATCAGATTATTATTAAGCAGTTTTGGCTGATAAGATGAACATCTTTCAGGTTCTCTGATATTTTTCATTCTTTTTTTAAAGACTTTTAGATGCTGTTCATCTGCTGGAGATGAGCGTTTAGACATGCGACATGTTGACATCCACTTGTTTATTATGTTTTTTTAAATGATTATTATCACTTCCAGAGCACAACATGCTGCCGTGGTCAGGTTTAAGGTCTGGACTGAAAACCCCCTGAGTTGAGCTGCACGATACTGGAAAAAACCCTGACATTTAATTTTTTTCTATCCTTGTGGGATATATTGAGATATATTGCTGCATGAAAACAAAACAGAGAAATCTTCACCAGAAAATTCCACCTTACGTTATGATGTACTCACGCCATCTTGTTGACGATCACCCTGCACTCATCTTACCTCATTTTGAGAATGTTACATATTATTGCATATTATTATAAATACTGCAATGAAAATACCAGTTACATATATGCCTTTATTTTATCTTTCTTCCCTCTTTCATCTGTGCCTCCATCACTCTGTGACCTCTGGCATTATGGGCAACAAAGTTGATAGTCCAGTGTAAACTCTTCACTTTGGGGTTCTGTCCAACTGGCTAAATGTTATATTGGTGTGAAACATTTAAGTTTATAACTCTTGGAATATATTAGCCAGCAGTTATTGGACTCCAAATGGTCCTTTGCTTTAATATTGTGCCCACTGATATTCCTACTGTGATTGTGTAGCCCTACCCTAAATATGCAACCCCAATGTGAAGCATGGTGGTGGCAGCGTCATGCTGTGCTCTCCATCTGAAAACCTGTGGAACTATGAAGGAAGTTTGAGTATAAAACGTCTGCAAGCATCGTTTATATATACAAATATAATACACAGACACAGTTTTACTCTTATTTATTTAAAAAATTAACAATTTATCATCTCTTATTGACATGTACTAAATTCTTCTGATCCTATTTCTAATCACTGATGAAGAAAATCCACTCTGAATTGAGGCGTTTACATATTTATCTGATGCCCAAAACAGATATTTGTATAATGAGGAGGATCCTGTGGAAGCAGACAGACAGACAGACAGACAGACAGAGGGATAAATCTTCAGACAGTGAAACCGCGTCCAGCCTCAGCGGTAAAGGCTGTTATGAAGGCCGCGGTTCCACCTAAGCAGCGTCGCTCCCTCATGATTACGAGCACGTGTCCTTCAGCAGGCGTTTGGGTCAAAAAGGAGGAACCAAAGTGGGTCTTTTAAAAAAAAAAGAAAAAAAAAAGATATTAATAAGAAAAATAAAAAACCTCCTCAACACCACATGACTGCAAGGAATTAAAACGATGCATCACAGGATGACTCAGCAAAATTACTTACCATCTATTGGAAAATAAAGTAAGATTTTAATGTCCCTGCTTCACTGCACTGACTCAGATTGGTAATGAATCTGTGCAGATAAACTGAACCGAAGTCAAACGTGGATGATGAAATCCAATGAGCCGTCAGAGATTAAAAAAACAGAATCTTGAATTAAAGATTGTTGACACTTTCGGCCCTCAGGCGAACGGTCTCTGTGACGTCAGTCAGGAGGAAGAGCCGGTTCTTTGTGTTTCCATCCACTGCTCAGGTGAGGCTCTGATACTCCGACAGAGAAACGGAGAAACCTGCCTTCATGCTGTCGTCATTTTCCACTTGATTGACTGCAATGCTCCGTGGGCTTGTCTACATTAAACGGTTCAGTGCAAGTCTTTACTGGTTTCCACATTTAAAGGGGCAGCAGCTGCGTTTCCGTTGACTATATAAAGGCACAAATATGAATAAAAATAATAAACTACTCAAAACAACCTCACGATTTTCGACAAAACGTATTTGCGCTAGCATGTATAAAAATTAGTATAATTTGCAAAACTGCAATGGAAACGTTTTTTTTTTTGTGCCAGATGTGTCACGTGATCAACAACCGGATGTTACCACCGGCGGAAAAGACGATGAAGACGACAGGAAGTAGTAGGCGGATGATGAAACGCCGCATGTGTTTTAATGATTCATCGCCTGAACAAACTTATTTGCATGTGATTTTAATTGTGTTTCTTATTTAATGGAAACACAGCGACAGAGAATTTGCAGAATATTTGTAATGGAAACGCAGCGAAGCCACCGGAGTCAGCTGGTGGAGAGACAAAACCAAGTTGGTGAGAATGAAGCATGAAGTGGAAGCAATATGTTTACCGATAATTAAAGACGTTGACAAAACAATTGTTGAAAATGTGTTAATTGGCCTTTTGTTTTGGCTACTCCAAACCTTTGCAACTTAAGTCCTTTAAGTCTCTAAAAACAGATTCTAATAGAAAGGCTCACATTTTCTCTAACATGTAACATTCACCAATTTCTCAGTTCATGTGAATTCAGATAAGTGCTCTTAATTGCTCAGCGATGTTGCAACGACAATGTGAGCGAGTTTTCATGGTTTATCATTAGAAAACTGCTGTAGGGTGATAATTATAGCAGTAGTTATTCTGCTTGGCCTGTTTTTCTTTTTTTCTTGTTTTAACCCACGTCGTAAAAATAGCTTGTTTGCTCTATATTGTGCACAAGTTTTAATCTCACTCTAATATTTTGTGCCTCAGTAGCTGATTCTTTTAAATGCTCAGTCTACTGCTCTGGTTTTAAATATTTCAACTTCCTTTACGGTCCAGAAAACGTCTCAGATCAAGGGCCAGTTTGGGAAATACAAAACTCTAACAGACGATATTGTACTGCAGGAGTTTTCAAACTTTTCATGTCAAAGTTCTTCAAATGTACAACGTGTAGGTTTTTTTTAAAATTATTACTATTTACTATATTTTGTTATTTTTCCTTCATGTTTGAAGTAATAAACAGGAATGTGGCTTTTTCTGAAAAATAAAATAAAGTAGGTTGATCCATCAGGCTCCAATTATTCACAAAATAGATTTAAAACAAAAAGGAAAGACAGATAACCAAGCCCATATTTTAGCGTTTGATGCACCTCTGCAACAAAAACTAAAGTATGTCAGAAAAGGATCTCAGAAATATATTTCCTAGACTGGTTTTGAGTTGAACAATTCATTTTTTTCAACAAACATGTTTTTTTTTTTTTAGGTTTTGCGCGTTCAGATTTAGAAGTCTCTGTTCATTTCTTACCCTTCGCTACAACACCAACGTATCCATACTCAGTTTTCTCTGCTTTGCTTTTTTACTTTTTTGTTTTGTACTCCTCTGTCATCTCCAAGCAATGTTTATGTTGGTCTGCAGGAAACTGGACAAATCCGACATCACATGGAACGATTGGCAGTTTTCAAAACTTCTGCTGTAGAAGATGATTTGGCACGTCGTCCGTTCCCAGAGACACGGTGGCGTCGGTGAGAGCTGGTAGCTTCAGCTCTCTGCCAGCTTTCTTCTCACATTTTTCATTTTCTTGATTTATGCCAGGCACTGTTTGCCAAATAAATGTGTGTCGCTTTTTTTACTGTTTTTTTGGGTGCGTGTTTAACGCAGCGGTTAAGGCAACACTTGGTCTTTTTTAATTTGCTGCATTTCATCCAGTGGTGTTTTATATTCTGTCCACTGCGTCTGCTCGTTCAGTGGGAGGAGAGATTTGTGTGGTCACTGCAAGTCAGTTGGGTTTCATTTGGTAGAAAACCTTTGCAACAAGTGTAATTTACAGTCACGGTCGATTACAACTCACAACTAATCGAAGTGTACGTGCTACGCTTTGAAACTGTGACATGATTTGAGTGAACCGACTACATGTTTCTGTAGACAAACGGCGTCTGTTTGGCTCGTGCCTGCAGGGCGGCGTTTGATATGAATCAGTTGTAGCTGCAGTGGGTCAAAGTGCAAATCTCCTGCGATGTGTGATTGGTTGGAGCAGCTTTTACAGTTTCATTAACTTCTCCACCTGTCTTTCCTTCTTTCCTCTCCAGAGACTGTCTGCTCCTCTGTTTCAAATAGAATAAATAGATTAACACATTTTTATGTTGTGCCTTCTTGTTTGGTTTAGTGTTTATTGTAGTTTTATGTCTTTATTTTGGGTCTGGCTGAGCTCTAGATCCAAACTCTAATTAACATTAACCATATGTATAGTTTTAGACTAACCCCTGTTCCCCCCGTCTCTTCTTCTCTTCCAAGCATTTATCATTCCTCTCCACTGTCACCACATTCTTGCTTCGGAAGTAATTTAGCTTCAGTCAACAGAGAGCAGGTCATCAGCTTGGCTTTCTTTATGTTGACAGAAAACCAATTGAATTTGATTGGTATAATCATCAGCGCTGAACTGCATGTCACTGGATCTGACCGCATGATTTGCTCATGCTGGGAGCAGCTGGGCTTCACTTCAGTTTAGAGAAAATGAGCTTTTATAAAATGGGTTGGAACTGGATCTGATTGTTCTGGTGAAGTGGCCTCAGCTGACATTTGTTGTCATTTAGCAACTCAGTTCTGCTGAACTGAACTGAGATGCATTATAATGTCCTCCAACCATTCACTTTCAGTTTGTATTGCACAGTAAAGTTCTGCCGTAAAATAGCTGATATGAACATACGTATAATAAAAGGTAATTTTTTTGTGAGATTTGAGGAAAATTATTTTATGTTAAGCATTTAGATTCAGATTGTGACGTTTTGACCCAACATTGTTCATGTACTCCGGGGTTTTGCACTTGTCTCTTCAGGTGAGTTTATAATGTTACAAGCTATGAATTAATTGAGCCTTAAACTCAAGACAAAATGCCAAGAGGACAATTTTTGTGTTTCTATTTTTTTATAATAAATTGTTTTTTATTATAAAATATGTTTCCATCTGTGGCATCATATAGAAGTGAATTTGAATAGTAAAAAAACAATGACATACATATTTAAATACTTCAAATTATACAAATAAATGCTGACAAGAAACAACTGTTGCTCATAAATTACATCCATGAATTTAAATTATTGACTAATTAAATTACATCACATCAAAATACATCACACAAAGGAATTGACAGATTTGAAAGTCAAGTTGGGTCAAGACTTCATGACAGTTAAAACTTGTCTTTTCACTGTTTCAGTTCTTTGCTGAGTTGATATTCTTAATGTGGTGGATTTAAAACAAATTACAGAGATGTTGCTGCTGCTGCTGGAGTTGCTGCTGCTGTTGCTGCTGCTGCTGGAGTTGCTGCTGCTGATGTTGCTGCTGCTGCTGTTTCTGCTGCTGCTGGAGTTGCTGCTGCTGATGTTGCTGCTGCTGCTGCTGCTGTTTCTGCTGCTGCTGTTGTTGCTGCTGCTTTTGCTGATGTTGCTGCTGCTGCTGTTGCTGCTTCTGGTGTTGATGTTGCTGCTGCTGCTGGTGTTGATGTTGCTTCTGCTGTTGCTGCTGCTGATGTTGTGGTTGCTGCAGTAGTGGTGGTTGCTGCAGTAGTTGTGGTTGCTGCAGTAGTTGTGATTGCTGCAGTAGTTGTGATTGCTGCAGTAGTTGTGGTTGCTGCAGTAGTGGTGGTTGCTGCAGTAGTTGCTTTTGTGTTGACGCTGCTTGTCTTCTCAGCCTTTGTCTGCCTGTGAAGGAAACAGATCAGAGTCAATCACTTTGAATCACACCTGGAAGTCATTTAAGTGTTTTTACAAAATATTAAACTGATTTAAAACAAAGAATCATGACAAATCAGTGATTTTACATTTAGTTAAAATTGCTTTCTATCTCAGCTATGCCTGTTTTTGCACACTGGCGTTTATGCCAGTCTAATGTGCAGAGCCTCATAGGACGCTACCATGCTACTAAAATGACTACATTTATATAAAAACAATTCCACTTACATTTCTTTTGCTGTCAGGAGTCTGATGTTGTCTTGAGCCTGACGTCCCTCAGGGTCAAGACAGCGCTGGGTTTTATCTTTCAGGATGACACTGCAAGAGATGGAAAAACATTTAAATCAAACTAATTCAATCAACGCTCAGTGGTCATTCTAATCATTATTTGCTCTTGAAGATTCTTACATCACTTCCTGTTGGTTGCAGGATGGACCAGGTTTATACACTCTCACATCAGCGATGAGATGGGGCCTTACTGCAGAAATCGTTTTTATACACTTGCACCTCATAATACCTGGAGAACAAATGACAGCATAAATTAAGATGTGGTTTTAATTAGGAATATTTTTAATCCCAGGTTTCATGACTGTAGAATATTTTTGTACACTTACTGGCTGAGGAGCAGACGGCGATGCAGGCCAGAAGAACGATGCACTGGATCCCAGAGTTCATCCTTGCTTCAGGTTGTGAAGATGAGTCGTTTCTTCTGCAGTGATTTGGCTCCTCTTTGACGTGAAGCGTTCTTCACTCCTGAGTCTGTCTGACTGTGCAGCGCCATCCGCTTCTCCTTTTATACGCTCACACTGCGGTGAAAACCTGCCAGGTGAGTCTTCTTAGGAACTGAACTTAAAAAAACAACCTTTCCCTCTTCACAACTTTCACTGCCCCTGTGTCGTTTTCCTCTGAATCCGGAGGAGCAGACTTCCAACACGTCACAAAACAATCCGGTCGTGTTGAAACTCGGCCGCCTTCGAGGCATTTTCTCTCTGGGTGTTGAAAACCAACAGATCATATTCTGCAGGCCAGAGAAGACAGATAACTCTCTAAACCGTCACAGTGGTGCTTGGAAATATTTATATTGGCACTGATTCAGTTGTAAAGAACATTAATCAGTGGTTCCCTGTTCTGCAATATGAGCCTTAAAGGTTTAGACTGAACTATGTCCAAGTGTTAGAATGGCCCAATCAAAGCCCAGAACTGAATAGAAATGGATGTGAATTGATGCTCTTTGAAAAGAAGAACTGAAGAAACTTTCAGTCCCCAGATTTGCGAAGCTGGTAGAATCAAACCCCAAGAGACATTCAGCTGCAGTTGCAGCAAATGTTTCCACGTTAAAACTATTTTCCAGTTCCTTTTCAGTTTACAGTTTAAAGTTAGTTTATGTTGTTTTGTCACACAAATCCTAAATCGTATGAACATCTGGAGATCATGACACTTGGAAAAGCAGTCTCAGCTTGAATTTTTGGTTTCCATTCTAGTTCATCGTCACTACAGAAGCGATCATGTGTTATACTTCACTACATCTTCTGATGAGTCAATAGTTTGACTTTTTTTTGACACTTTGACTGCAGCAGTTCACACACACAATGCTGCCACCTCTTGGCTCACCGTCCCCCTGTATGCTGCACAATCTCAGCTCTTCATGGTTCGGTTGCAGATCCACCTAATCAGAGAACTAGATCAAAACCGAGACTCTGTCAGATTTTCTAGCTGTACTGAACTGACCTTTGTCTTTACGTCTACGCCTGTGGGACTCTGGCACGCTCCCACCAGATGAATCATAATTATCCTCAACCTTAACAGAGACTGAGACCTGGAATCCAGATAACGCTTTCGGAAAGCAACACTTTCCGAAAGTGGAGATGTGCTGCAACCTGTCACAGCTGGAAAACAGCCAAGTACTCAGTCATTTCACTGTAATTGAAATAGAAGTAAATATAGAAACAGATTTCATGGTCACTTTAATTCAACCTCATGTGTATCATTCTTTTCCAAATTTATTTATTTGTTTGTTTGTTTGTTTGTTTGTTTTTACAGCAACAGCAGCAAGAGAACCGATAAAGATCCATGATGGATTCAAAATATCTTAATCAGGTACTAATTATTAGACACCAAGGTACTAGTGTGTGTGTGTGTGTGTGTGTGCGTGTGTGTTTTTGTAAATGAAGAGGATTCACACCATTGTTCTAAAACAGACCATCCACTGGCTCCATTACCCTGGTATTCGCTCCAATGGTCCCACAACAAAGTTTTACTACTGTTGAAAAACAAATTATGTTGTAGTTGGACTAAGGGTCATACATGAATATTTGGGAAAAATATTCAGTTTGACATTGGTCAAAACACACAGGATTTAACATATTTTATAGTAATTTATCTGCAGAGGCCTGATGATGATAATGTTTAACCCTTCAGAGGAACTGGTTTGAGGTTCAGTTCACACTGAACTGTGAGAATTGAACCTCATGATAAAGATCTCCTGCAGTGCAGAGCTTTCAGAGCTCAGATAACGCAAAGAAAATAAGTTCATATTCATTTAGAAACAACAATACTAATGTTTTAACTCAGGAAGAGTTCAGAAATCAATGCTTGGTGAAATAACCAGGAGGTTCTCAATGGGGTTCAGTGCAATGGGCTCTTCATTTTTTCCAGAGCTGTATTTAAGTCCAGACTTTGACTAGACCACTTCGAAGCCTTTCATTTGTTTGTTTTTGAGTTACTCAGAGGTGGACTTAGCTCTGAATCATTGTACGGTCAGGATGCTTATTTGATCAAGACTTACAGGTAAAATCCCAAAAGCTAATCGACCCAGAAGAGGCATCAGAACGATGAGAGTACAGGTTTATAAATAAAGTCTTCAGAAAACAACAAACAGTCATCATAATTGATCTGAATCCATAATTGTCTTGACAAGCATACAGATCAGATACAAAATAGTTTTGTTTAAACAAAAGTGGGTCCAGGTCGATTGGCGACGCCATGAGGGAACAAACTGGTGCAGGTCGAACTGACTTTGTTTGTCAGAGTGGAAACTTAACGCTTGTCTGAGTGAAGAGAACAAAGTTTCAGATTCTACTGCGAGGAATGGTGACTGGAGACACACCATGACGGTAACAACAGGTCAAATAAGGTTGTTTCTCCAGGCGTGGGGATCATTCAATAAGTTTGGGCTTGTTTAGCTGCACCGGAGTGGAGGTGAGTGGAAAGTGAAAGCCTCTACTGTGGAATATTTGGATGTGACAGGTTGCAGCTGAGTCACAGCAGGACCAGACATTATAGTTTTGAGCGATTCTCTTTTTGCAGCAAGCAGTGTTTCTGTACAGAGCAATAAAAAGACAGGAGTGTTGTGTTTAAACATAGATATTTATTTAAGTTAAGCAAATTTGTAAATATTAATATATTTACATCCTTCAAAAATAAACGTACATATCAAACAAAGCATAAATTCACATATTTTTGTTAAAGTCACATTAACCAGTAATTCAGTCCTAACAGAGAATCTGGGGTTAAATAAAATTCACACTTTACTTTTAGCTGCTGGTGCAAACTGTGTTTCATGGAATAAAACAAACAAAAACATCATAAACATCAGCTTTAACGTCAGTGATTTGTGACGGACGACGTTGCTGCTGATTGTGTTGCAGCTGCAGTTGTTGAGAGTTTCTTCTTGTTCCTGTTAAGACAACAAGCCAAATGTCAACATTTTGAAACCACCACTCTTAATGCATTTAAAAAACTATCTGAACTTGTTTTACTTATTTAAAACTCTACAATGTCATACATTCAGTGATGAGGTTAGAGCCTAAAATGATGAAATTGTCAATTATCTTCTCCAGGAGAATATTTAGGAACCAGTTGTTTAGGCCTCTGTTGGTGGTAGAAATAGCTTAATTCTTTAGATTTGATGACGTGATTCCCGTTGACTGAATCACTTCAGCTACCACTAAACATCAGTTTTATATTTTATGCAAAACTTAAGTGAAAGATGTTTTAAAAGAACTACTTTTTCACTTACATTTCTTGGAGTCGCAGGAGGTTTTTGGTGAACTTTGACTCCAGGTTGAGACAGACCTTTTTGTTATCTGTCCGGATGACTCTGCAATAATAAATTGGTCTTTAGTTTTCAGTGTTTCTGATCATTCTGATAATTGTTTTCTGCAGGGACTTACATCACTTGGCGGTTCTTGCAAGCCGGACTGGGTTCAAGCACCTCCACTTTTTTGATGGAGTCATGCTTTACTGCTGGGATCGTCTTTATACATCGGCATCTCATAATAGCTGGGAGAAATTATTACAGCGTAAGTAAAGAAGGTAGTTTATAATGAGTAAAACAACAAAAGGAAATCTTTCTACTGCACACTTACATCTTGCTGAGGTGCAGAGGAAGATGCAGGCCAGAAGAACGATGAGCAGGACAGCAGACTTCATGTTTGTCTCAGATAATAAAAATGAGTGAAACTGATCTCTCCTCTCCAGACTGAAGGATTTCTCCTCTCTGTGAGTTTTGCTGTCTGACTCTGGAACGCCATGAGCTTCACCTTTTATACACTCACAGTTGCAAAACTAAGTCTTCCTAGGAAATGAAAATGAAAAAAACCAAACTTATTCCTGCTCTTTCACCCCTTCTAATTTATCTGTCCGTTTTCTCCTGAAAGAGGAGGAGCTCCCACTTCCTTTCATGGACTTCTTGCGCTGAGGGGAATCCCTGCTTCCCAGTGAAACTAGCTGAGTGACATCACTCTGTGTCAGATATTATGCATACTTATGCATTCTGCAATCCTTTAGTATAATAATTTTTTTTAAGCTGTGGTTGTCTATTAATTTTCCTCCAACACCTGAAATCATAATTTGTATTTTGTCTTTCCTGATCTTTCGATGTACAGCCAAGAATGTGAAGCATCACTTCACTGCTTTGGACACCAAATGAATGTATTTTAAAGGTCCTGATGGCTCAGGTGTGTTTCTTAACAAATAAAACCTCTGATGTCCCAAATAAAATAGTGAAATATTCATCCCTCTCCACTAATCGCCATTTCATTATCATATGCGTTTGCTGAAGTCTCTGATGTTGGTTTTTATTAATCTGAAATAGTAAAGAGGAAGACAGAAACGGATTAAAAAAGATCTGTTTCTGCCACTTCTTTCTTAGATTTTTCTTTTTAGTTTGTTTATTTCCTTTTAACTCTTCTTCTAGTTTCTTTTTAAAGTCTATTTGGCTGTGAACACAACAGTCTGACCTCGGTCACATAAAATAAGTCTACATTTTGCTATAATAGTTGTTTTTTTCTTGGGATTTGCTTGCAGGTTCAACAGTGGGCTTAAGGTAAGTATTTTTTTTAAAAGATTTCATACTTCCAGCTCAACATTCGCCACTGACTCAACAATATCAAATAGATAAGAGTTGAAACAGGATAACTTCCAACTGTGTCGTAATGCAGCTGGGAAGCATCTAACTCCTCATGTGAAGCACGTTTGACCTGTTGACAGATTCACAGAGAGACGGCCAGAATGTTGATCTCTTTCCTCTAAAGATGGTGAACAGAAAACACCAAACTCTTTTTACAAAAAAAAAGACATTTCAGTATGAAATCGCTTGGAGTGCGTGTGACAGCGGCTGGGAGAGAATCTAACCAAAAATACTCATTCAGCTGTCATTGCTGAGTTTCAGTGAAAGAAGCTGCTGTTGTTTGACAATTAGAATTTAGAAGCCAATTAAAAAATCATTACCTTATCCAGAGCAATTAAAAGTGCTTTATTGGTGTAAAGACAGATGATTACAGGACGGTCACAGCAGTGGGATGAACAAGGTGTTTTATGTCTCATCCTCTCCTTTCATTCTCAATATATGTAGATCCATAACATAAAAAAGCATGCCACATTTTTCAGATTTAAATATTTTTCTTTTTTTAAACTGCGTGTCATTGATTGCCATCAGTGCTTGGATGCTTCCCAGCTGCGTTGCGACACACTCCCACACACAGAGAGCTGTTGCGTTTTCCGCCACATCACCTTGTGAAGATTCTCATCTCAGGCTGTGATATTGTTGGGACTGAGGTTGTGGTGCAAGCCTGCCAGCGTTCCTGCTTTCCGATGCGAAACTCGAACCCACAGATGAAACCGGAAAAAGCTTCTAAAAGTTGGAAAATGGTGTAATATGGTGATTAGATGAAACTGCAGTTTCTTTTCTGTCCCATGTCTTGACATTATTTGATTTGATTATTTTATGCTGTGATTTTTGAGTCATTTTACATGTTTAATAATCAGCCAGTCAAAGCTGTTCTCTCATCGTCTCACTCCTGTCTCAAGAATTGGTTTCATATTGTAACAGAATCATTAAAAACAAAAACACTTGGTGTGTTTGACTGTTTTATTGCTCTGAAAAGCATTGTGTACCTACTAGCTTGTCAGCTGCAGGTTAAAGAAGCATTACTGTAATAATAGGTACGACTCATATTTCCAAACAGCCTAATAAGTGTTTTCTGAAAGTGTGATAACTGGAGAAATATCCCACGCTCTTTCTGACACCCATAAAACCTCCTGGGATCTTCAACGGAGTCTGATTTATCAGGGCCTCAATCAGTGACTTTAATGTCAGTTATTTGTACTTGAAAGCAATCATCCCTTCATTACATCATTTCGCTCCCAGGATCACAGCTTGCAACAAATTTAATGGTCAGCTCTTCTAGTTCTCCTTTTGTGGTGACTTCTTTTGAAAGAAGAAACTGTGATTCCTCAAAATAAAAATAGAAGAGTCGTCAACTAAAAGGTCTTAAATGGGATTCTTCCACTTGATTCCAAATAAAGTGAAGCTCAGAAGAAAAACGTGTTTAACTCTGTTATGCAGGTTTGAAGCCTAGAAAAGGGATTTTTTTTATTCCACTGCTTTTGCTGCTTTCAGCATTTCAGCTTCTTTAAGACGACTTCAGGACTTTTGGTCTTCCTTTCCTCCTGAGAGGCTCAATATGACTGAATCAGATGGTTGAGTCTGCAATATAACAACTCTCTCCTACATTAACAAATAATATTGCATTTTTCTAATTCATATGTGTATTTACGTTACTCAGTCTAAATATTTTAAGATAAAGATAACTATATATTTTTCAGTAAACGTTTGACATTCAGTCCAAAACTCACAAACGACTTCTCGACCTCAAATACTCAAATTTATCAAGGTGCGTTTAGCAAAGAATACTGTAAAAAAATAATAAAAAATCCACATCGTATTAACTTGTAGGTGTCGTGGAAAAAAAACTATTTCCAAGCACTGTTCAGGTAAAATCACTGAATCAAGTTTATTCATGAATTGTGCACAACTCAGAGAGCTTGTAAGACAATCAATAATGAAGCAGGTCTGGATGAAAAGCCCTCCAGGAACCACCTGCATGGGAAACCGACTGGTTCCCATGCAGGTGTGGGAAACAACTTCCAACCTTGTACATGTAACCCAAATAGCTTTATGTTGGTGGGACCATACAAGAACTAATACAAAACATAAAACAATACAACTAGCAGATGAGACCTTATTGTAATTTTCCCACCACGTACGTTAAACTTACCAAATTTTAAAAAGCGTCTTATTCATTTAATGCTGGAAGTGGGACAGTCGGGTATTTAAAAAAATACAGCCCCACCACCAAGACGACATATTACAGCTTAATATGTTGTTAATACAACTGAATTATGTAAATAATAATGGTTGTTTCATAAGAATCAAAATCACAGCGAAACATAGAGGATAACTGTCTTTATTATGATTTCAGCCTTAAAAACAAAAAATGAGGTTAAATCTTGACAGACACAAGTTTCACATTTATGTTTAATTGTGCGGAAAGAGAAACAGGTTTTAGCATTTTTTGGTTAATTGGATCATATTAGATGACAAGTATTGATTGTAAAGGTTAGTATAATGCATTTCTTCCTTCAAATCTCTAGAACTTGGAACATCAGAAATTTAAAACCAGTACTTTTCACAGGATTCCAACTAAGCAAACTGAAGGCAAAACCGTCTATTCCATGACATTTTGGCACGAATGAGGAATTGAGCAATCCAGCCGTTGTGAAATAATCTCCGCTGATGATGACACCCTGGAGCAGTTCCTGGCAGAGTTGCGGATACCTGAGCTCATCCGGGCTGGGAGCTTCCCGTTCTAGTTGGCAGTGGGGTCCTGTGAAGCAAGCAAGAGGGGACAATGAGAAAAAGAGTCATTTCTGAGCGAAAATAATGTGATAACTCAGTAGAGAAAAAAAATCAACTGATTCTTGTTTAGATTCCAAGTTTAATTCTCTCTGACGGCGCTTTTTTTTGTTCATCTGTACTCTATCCTGTTCAAAGAGTCTGAAAAGCGAACATGAGTGAAGTCTCCCTCCTCCATCTTGTTCAAATCTGACAAAGTTGGTGTCAAACGTTTGTGCAGTAAAAATGTTCATCTGTGTCATTGTCATTTTAAAGATGGTAATAAAGAAGTTTCCAGATGTAATCAGAGGTCGTCATCAATATCTTCAGAGCAAAAGCAGCACAAACAAAACCTTTTGCTGCACAAACGGAGCAAAAGCTTTTGACACCAATCGTCTTAGATTTGTAGGACATGGTGGAGCCAGCTTCACTCAGACCTGCATGTGTTCCTGCGTGTTAGGAAGCAGAAAGCCGACATTATTGATGCAGGACGATGAGGTCTGAGAGCCTGCAGGGAGCTGCTGATTTTGACTCATTAGACTCACAGTCTAATGAATCTTTACTACACGGGCAGCTTTGTTGCAGACCTGCCTCGCTTTTAGCACCGTTAAGACCCAAAAGTGCACTTTAGTTATCGGTTTGGAGCAGTTTTTCTTACTTACTGTACTTTTTTTTTTTTTTTTTGCAAACAAACGATAATTTGTAAATGAACCCAGGTGGGATTGTTGCTCCCATTGGACAGAAATGATAGGGGCTGGGCACAGAACAATCCCGGAGAGAAAACAAACTTGGAAATCCTGCGTGCTGCGATTCTGCTTTGCACATTTGCAATACCAATTTGAACTTCAGGAACAGCTCAGTCAATATAAGTTTCTCAATATAATATGTGGACTCCGGCCATCAGTTGAGACATCATAGGCCTGTGATCATCGACTCGTCCACGCACAAGCTTTTTCCAGTCGCTGTTAGATTGGAAATGCTGCCATTAAATGAGCAGCATTTAATAGCATTTAATGCTATTAATGCATTAATAGCATTAAATGCTGCTCAAAAGTATTCTTTTGAGTACTGAAAATGTAGAATAACTTTGTTATATGGCAATAAAATTATTTTGCAACAGAGCTGCATACCCATGTTAGTCAGGCGAGAAGATCTGCCTCCTCTGCAGATTGAGGTGGCTGGGATCTGATGAGTGAAGAGGAAAACAAAGAAAACAGCCATAAAAGCTGCAAAACTTAAATGAAAAACATTTATAATAATTACTTTTTCACTTACATTGCTATGTCTTGCAGGAGTCTTCTGGTGAAATTTGACTTCAGGTCAAGACAGCGGTGACTGTTATCTTTCATGACGGCTCTGCAATAACAGAATAATAAATCAGTGCTCAGCCTTCAGTGTGGTTTCTGATCTTTTGACAAATTGCTTCTGCAGGTACTTACACCACTTCGCGCTTCTGGCAGGCAGGATGAGGTTCATACACAATTAGATCAACGACGAGAGACTTCCTTAATGCTGGCATTGTTTTTATGCAACGGCAGCGCTTAAGACCTGGGATTACAGTGTGAGAAAGGCCATTTATTGTCTAAATTGACTATCTGACTAAATACCAAAAATATTTAGTCACCTTATAAATTCAGACTTTCATAAGGTAAAATTCTGGTAACACACAGCTGCCAATATTTTACCATAAATTAGAGGTGTTTTTTATTATTATTTTTTTACAGTGTAATGATTTTTAAAAAATATATTATTAATTATTGAATGTAGAAAATCTTTGCACAGCACACTTACTCTGTGAGGTGCAAATGGCGATGCAGGCCAGAAGAACGATGCCCTGGATCGCAGACTTCATGTTTGTCTCAGATGGAACAAAAAGAAAGTTTTTTGCAGTGATTCCCTCCTCCTCAGTGTGGGAGCGATCTGACTGCAAAATACCATCCGCTTCACATTTCATGCACACATGGATGCCACAAATGATTCTGCTCTCTTCTGAACCAGTTGGAGCGTCCCACTTCCTTTTATGGACTTCCTGCGCTGAAGGGAAAAACTCCTTCACAGTGAAGCTTTTTGATTTGACGGCCGTTATTGATGAGACAAAAAGAGGTTTTGTACCAACAAAGCATGTGTGGCACCTGCTTTGCAGCTGAAAACTTAAGTTTTTCTATCATCTGCTCAGAGTTTACTGTAAATAAATGAGGTTTTGTGATTCCAAGGTGGTTATTTGTTTTGATCAGTTTCTCAGGTGTCAATAAACTTGACAGATCCAAAGAGGCATCAAAACTTTAACACAAAGTCTTCAGAAAACAACATAAAGCTAAATAAAGATGACATTTGTTCTGTTGGCATAATTAATCTTTATAAAAATAAAAGTGGTCTGAAATACAGTGGCAATGCCAATGTAGGTATAAAGTGGAGAACAGACTCAGATTTACTATGAAATCATTTGCTGTCAGCAATTAAAAGTATAAAGTAAAAGCAGAATGCAGCAGTTTATTTAGTTTTGTATTTATTGTAATTTAACCATCAACAGCAAGTGGTTTTTATGTGCAGTGCAATAAAAGACAGAAAGACACACAAGTATTTGTAATAAACAAAATTATATAAAAAAATATGTCTACATTTTCCCAAAGGGAAAGAGGCAAAGCTTTTCTTGTACACGGCATTAGCTTTCTCTGATTAAACATTAAAGTACAAACTGACAGATATTTTGGAAAGTCACAATTTGCTGATTAACAAGCCTGTTGTTGCCTGAAATAA